>OX422214.1:450724802-450729802 GCA_949130495.1 Sambucus nigra
TAGTTTGTGCTTCCAGGGGGGCACGCATGCAAGAAGGAAGTTTGAGCTTGATGCAAATGGCTAAAATATCTTCTGCTTTATATGATTATCAATCAAATAAAAAGTTATTCTATGTATCAATCCTTACATCTCTTACTACTGGTGGGGTGACAGCTAGTTTTGGTATGTTGGGGGATATCATTATTGCCGAACCCAATGCCTACATTGCATTTGCGGGTAAAAGAGTAATTGAACAAACATTGAATAAAACAGTACTTGAAGGTTCACAAGCGGCAGAATATTTATTCCAGAAGGGCTTATTCGATTTAATCATACCACGTAATCCTTTAAAAAGCGTTCTGAGTGAGTTATTTTAGCTCCACGCTTTCTTTCCTTTGAATAAAAATTCAATCAAGTAGAACACTAAGTTCCATTATTTTATTTGTAGTAAACAAGTAGTTAGTTTATCGGAATCCAAGTCAAAATCAGACGAATGGAATTTTCTTTGTTGATATAAGATCGAATTGTAGAAAGAATCAAAAGTTGCGGATAACTCTTTTTTTTTTTATCTATATTCCTGCTTACTAATTAAGAAGCCTCTATCAACAAGATAAAAGAGTGAATTCTTCTTTTCGTGAAATTAGGCAAATAAAACGAATTTCCTCTTCCCGTCTTACGTATGTATATAGAATTCAAATATAGAAAATATAGATAGATATAGAGTTTTGTATCTTTTTATATCTCCCGAGAATCCCATTTTCACTAAGAAGCCTTGTTGGATCGGATTCTAACAAATCTTTCAAGAATTTATAAGAAACTTTTTCTTTATTAAATTAGAAGACAAGAACAAAAGACGAAGAAAATAATAATAAGAAAGGCTATTATCATACATATTTTTCATGAAGAAAGATGAAGAAGTCCATTATATACTCACTTAGATATATAATTAGATCTATACTAATTAGGATCTATCCTAATTAGAAGTGAATAAATACTAATTCATAATAAATGGAATTATGAATTAATAATAATGTAATAATTACAATTCTGAATTATAATTATTATAAGATATCTTTAGAAATAATAATAACAGGTACAAATAGTAAATCGAGGTACCCATTCTATGACAACTTTTAACTTTCCCTCTGTTTTTGTGCCTTTAGTAGGCCTAGTATTTCCGACAATTGCAATGGCTTCTTTATCTCTTCATGTTAAAAAAAATAAGATTGTTTAGATACGGTGGGACCAAATCTCATCCATTTTTTTTCGAAACTTAGACTTGTATCATAACACAGATATCTATTTAGGGGGATATGATATAACATGCGGCTTCCGCCAAACATAAAGGAAAAGCTCTTATGCCTGCCGAACCATGATATATGGGTAAATGAATTCTAGCTATTTTCAAATAGATCAGGATTGCCGGATGGCTGAAATGTAAAGTCGGTGTATCTATATGTATGTCGATATCTATACTGGGATCGTACGAAGGGTATGTTATTATTTTAGATCTAACCAATTTGATGAATTACTCCTAAAGGTTCACATCAAACTAGTGCTAGTTGGTGAGAGTTACTTCGGAAACAAAAAGAGAAAAGTCAAATTAATTTGGTGTATTCTCTCAATTCCAATAAAATGCAACCAGATCAAGTATGAGTTGTCGATCAGAACATATATGGATAGAACCAATAACGGGGTCTCGAAAAACAAGTAATTTCTACTGGGCCGTTATCCTTTTTTTAGGTTCATTAGGATTCGTATTGGTTGGAACTTCCAGTTATCTTGGTAGAAATTTGATATCTTTATTTCCGTCTCAGCAAATCGTTTTTTTTCCACAAGGGATCGTGATGTATTTCTATGGGATCTCAGGTCTATTTATTAGCTCCTATTTGTGGTGCACAATTTTGTGGAATGTAGGTAGTGGTTATGATCGATTCGATAGAAAAGAAGGAATAGTGTGTATTTTTCGTTGGGGATTTCCTGGAAAAAATCGTCGCATCTTCCTACGATTCCTTATAAAAGATATTCAGTCCATCAGAATAGAAGTTAAAGAGGGTATTTATGCTCGTTGTGTCCTTTATATGGACATCAGAGGCCAGGGGGCCATTCCTTTGACTCGTACTGATGAGAATTTGACTCCACGGGAAATTGAACAAAAAGCTGCTGAATTGGCCTATTTCTTGCGTGTACCAATTGAAGTATTTTGAGAAATGAGCTGAAGAATGAATTCTTTCTCAACAGGAGGGAAAAAACGCAAAAATCCTCTTTTTCTATAACATAACTTAACTGAAGTTTCTTCAGAACGCTCATTCGAGCCAAAGCAGATGTCTACGGAACAACCATAAAACAAAACTGTTTTTGTGGTCTTTTATGTGTATTGAAATATACACAACTCAATTTAATAATTTAATAACAAAATAAGTAACAAATCGAAATAATATATTCATCTCAGATATCAAACCATTCAATTTTTTTTTTATATTTTTTTGAAGTCCAATATTTGTTGGAATTGATACTTTAGATTCAGCTAGATCCTATCTTGTAAATTATTTATTTTTTGTCAATCGACGTTTCTTTTTATACTTTCTTTTGTGTTCCTTAATGACCAAACAGTTGGATCTCTTAGAACGATAACTAGCCAATTTTTCTCTTGTTTTGCCACTCATTTTTGATCATCACAATATTATTCAGAAATTTTCCTCAATTATTTGATTCATGACTACTCATAGTCAGTGAATTTTTTTTCCAAATATTGGATATTTTGATATAATGATAGAAAAGGAGTTAGTTCGTCTCAAAATCTGAATAATATTCATAGTCATTACGGAAAGTGGTTCTTTCGGGCATTCATTGAAAGGATATACTTGCTTCGAATTTGACTAATTGAGATATTTGGAAACAATATTTTTTTTTATTATTTCTTCATTCGAATTCGAAGTAGATTCTTAGTCTATTTCTGTATTCTTTCTAGATTCAAAGACTAACCGCGAAATCACAAATAAAAACAGTGAATAGACTCATAGGTTCGATACCTTGTAATAGAACTCATGCGTGAGAGAAATATTAGATTGCATAGAGTCGACGAATGAGGTGGGTTCATGACCAATTCAGATGAAAAGATGGCAAAAAAGAAAGCATTCACTCCTCTTTTATATCTTGCATCTATAGTATTTTTGCCCTGGAGGATTTCTCTCACATTTAAAAAAAGTCTGGAATCTTGGGTTACTAATTGGTGGAATACTAGGCAATCCGAAATATTTTCGAATGATATTCCAGAAAAGAGTATTCTAGAAAAATTCATAGAATTAGAGGAACTCGTCCTCTTGGACGAAATGATCAAGGAATACTCGGAGACACATCTACAAAACCTTCATATAGAAGTCCACAAAGAAACGATCCAATTAATCAAGATACACAACGAGGATCGTATCCATACGATTTTGCACTTCTCGACAAATATAATCTGTTTCGTTATTCTAAGTGGTTATTATATTTTTGGTAATGAAGAACTTGGTATTATTAACTCTTGGGCTCAGGAATTCCTATATAACTTAAGTGACACAATAAAAGCTTTTTCTATTCTTTTATTAACTGATTTATATATCGGATTCCATCCGCCCCATGGTTGGGAAATCATGATTGGCGCTGTCTACAAAGATTTTGGATTTGTTCATAATGATGAAATTATATCTGGTCTTGTTTACACTTTTCCAGTCATTCTAGATACAATTTTCAAATATTGGATTTTCCGTTATTTAAATCGTATATCTCCGTCACTTGTAGTGATTTATCATTCAATGAATGACTGAAAAATGATCCACTGATATTAATCCAATTAGAATGTTTGTTACTTTGTAGTTGTACATAAGTGAAAATCGTACTTATTCTTTATATTTCTCCTCATCCCAGAGATTCATCCTATATAATATTCCATTAAAATTATTCTAGTAAATAGCAGAATCCCGGATAGGGAACTATATTAGCGACCTACCCAATTTATTGTAGAAATTTTCGGGATCAATGATTGGACTATGCAAACTAGAAATACTTTTTCTTGGATAAAGGAACCGATTAATCGATCCATTTCCCTATCGCTCATGATATATATCATAACTCAGACATCCATTTTAAGTGCATATCCCATTTTTGCACAACAGGGTTATGAAAATCCACACGAAGCAACTGGGCGTATTGTATGTGCCAATTTCCATTTAGCTAATAAGCTCGTGGATATTGAGGTTCCATAAACGGTACTTCCTGATACTGTATTTGAAGCAGTTGTTCGAATTCCTTATGATATGCAACTGAAACAAGTTCTTGCTAATGGTAAAAAGGGGGCTTTGAATGTAGGGGCTGTTCTTATTTTACCGGAGGGGTTTGAATTAGCTCCTCCCGATCGTATTTCTCCCGAGATGAAAGAAAAGATAGGCAATCTGTCTTTTCAGAGCTATCGCCCCAATAAAAGAAATATTCTTGTGATAGGCCCTGTTCCTGGTCAGAAATATAGTGAAATCACCTTTCCTATTCTTTCCCCGGACCCAGCTACTAAGAAAGATGTTAACTTCTTAAAATATCCTATATACGTAGGCGAAAACAGGGGAAGGGGTCAGATTTATCCCAACGGGAGCAAGAGTAACAATACAGTTTATAATGCTACAGCAGCTGGTATAGTAAGCAAAATCATACGAAAAGAACAGGAGGGATACGAGATAACCATAGCGGATGCATCGGATGGACGTCAAGTGGTTGATATTATCCCTCCAGGACCAGAACTTCTTGTGTCAGAAGGCGAATCTATCAAATTTGATCAACCATTGACGAGTAATCCTAATGTGGGTGGATTTGATCAGGGAGATGCAGAAATAGTACTTCAAGATCCATTACGTGTCCAAGGCCTTTTGTTCTTCTTGGCATCTGTTATTTTGCCCCAAATATTTTTGGTTCTTAAAAAGAAACAGTTCGAGAAGGTTCAATTGTCCGAAATGAATTTCTAGACTCGCGAATTTATTGACATCAAGTTC